>CAWVNZ010002026.1:0-36389 GCA_963930735.1 Dioctria linearis
TATAGAAAAGGCAATCCCTGGCGCAATTAAAATTTGCGACAGTAAAAAATTATTTTTTGAATAATTTACTATAGAAAAGGTAATCCCTGGCGCAATTACATTTTGCGACAGTATAAAATTATTTTTGAAAAGTTTACTGTAGAAAAGGCAATACCTGGCGGAATTAGAATTTGCGACTGCAAAAAATTATTTTTTGAATAATTTACTATAGAAGAGGCAATCCCTGGCGTATTTAAAATTTGCGACAGTATAAAATAAATTTGTGAATAATTTACTTTAGAAGAGGCAATCAATGGCGTATTTAAAATTTGCGACAGTATAAAATTAATTTGTGAAAAATTTACTATAGAAAAGGCAATCCCTGGCCAAATTAAAATTTGCGACAGTATAAAATAAATTTGTGAATAATTTACTATAGAAGAAGCAATCCCTGGCGTATTTAAAATTTGCGACAGTATAAAATTAATTTGTGAAAAATTTACTATAGAAAAGGCAATCCCTGGCGCAGTTACAATTTGCGACAGTAAAAAATTATTTTTTTGCAAAATTTACTATAGAAAAGGCAATCCCTGGCGCAATTAAAATTTGCGACGGTAAAAAATTAATTTTTTGCAAAATTTACTATAGAAAAGGCAATCCCTGGCGCATTTAAAATTTGCGACAGTAAAAAATAATTTTTTGAAAAAATTTACTCTAGAGAAGGCAATCCCTGGCGCAATTAAAATTTGCGACAGTAAAAAATTAGTTTTTGTAAAATTTACTGCAGAAAAGGCAATCCCTGGCGCAATTAAATTTTGCGACAGTAAAAAATTAATTTTTGAAAAATTTACTGTAGAAAAGGCAATCCCTGGCGTAATTAAAATTTGCGACAGTAAAAAAATTATTTTTTGAAAAATTTTACTGTAGAAAAGGCAATACCTGGCGTAATTAAAATTTGCGACAGTAAAAAATTATTTTTTGCAAAATTTACTATAGAAAAGGCAATCCCTGGCGCAATTAAAATTTGCGAGAGTAGAAAATTATTTTTTGAAAAATTTACTATAGAAAAGGCAATCCCTGGCGCAATTAAAATTTGCGACAGTAAAAAATTATTTTTTGAATAATTTACTATAGAAAAGGTAATCCCTGGCGCAATTACATTTTGCGACAGTATAAAATTATTTTTTGAAAAGTTTACTGTAGAAAAGGCAATACCTGGCGGAATTAGAATTTGCGACTGCAAAAAATTATTTTTTGAATAATTTACTATAGAAGAGGCAATCCCTGGCGTATTTAAAATTTGCGACAGTATAAAATAAATTTGTGAATAATTTACTTTAGAAGAGGCAATCAATGGCGTATTTAAAATTTGCGACAGTATAAAATTAATTTGTGAAAAATTTACTATAGAAAAGGCAATCCCTGGCCAAATTAAAATTTGCGACAGTAAAAAATTCTTTTTTGAATAATTTACTATAGAAAAGGCAATCCCTGGTGTATTTAAAATTTGCGACAGTAAAAAATTATTTTTGGAAAAATTTACTGTAGAAAAGGAAATCCTTGGCGTAATTAAAATTTGCGACAGTAAAAAATTATTTTTGGAAAAATTTACTGTAGAAAAGGAAATCCTTGGCGTAATTAAAATTTGCGACAGTAAAAAATTATTTTTGAATAATTTACTATAGAATAGGCAATCCCTGGCGCAATTAAAATTTGCGACAGTAAAAAATTATTTTTTTAATAATTTACTATAGAAAAGGCAATCCCTGGCGCAATTAATATTTGCGACAGTAAAAAATTATTTTTTGAATAATTTACTATAGAAAAGGTAATCCCAGGCGCAATTACAATTTGCAACAGTATAAAATTATTTTTTGATAAATTTACTGTAGAAAAGGCAATCCCTGGCGCAATTAAAATTTGCGACAGTAAAAAATTATTTTTTGAATAATTGACTATATAAGAGCCAATCCCTGGCGTATTTAAAATTTGCGACAGTATAAAATAAATTTGTGAATAATTTACTATAGAAGAAGCAATCCCTGGCGTATTTAAAATTTGCGACAATATAAAATTAATTTGTGAAAAATTTACTATAGAAAAGGGAATCCCTGGCGCAATTAAAATTTGCGACAGTAAAAAATTATTTTTTGAATAATTTACTATAGAAAGGCAATCCCTGGCGTATTTAAAATTTGCGACAGTAAAAAATTTACTGTAGAAAAGGCAATCCCTGGCGTAATTAAAATTTGCGACATAAAAAAATTATTTTTTGAAAAATTTACTGTAGAAAAGGCAATCCCTGGCGTAATTAAAACTTGCGACAGTAAAAAATTATTTTTTGAAAAATTTATTGTAGAAAAGGCAATCCCTGGCGTAATTAAAATTTGCGACAGTAAAAAATTATTTTTTTGCAAAATTTACTATAGAAAAGGCAATCCCTGGCGCAATTATAATTTGCGACAGTAAAAAATTATTTTTTGTAAAATTTACTGTAGAAAAGGCAATCCCTGGCGCAATAAAATTTTGCGACAGTAAAAAATTAATTTTTGAAAAATTTACTGTAGAAAAGGCAATCCCTGGCGTAATTAAAATTTGCGACAGAAAAAAATTATTTTTTGAAAAATTTACTGTAGAAAAGTCAATCCCTGGCGTAATTAAAATTTGCGACAGTAAAAAATTAATTTTATGCAAAATTTACTATAGAAAAGGCATTCCTTGGCGCAATTAAAATTTGCGACAGCAAAAAATTATTTTTTGAAAAATTTACTCTAGAAAAGGTAATCCCGTGCGCAATTAAAATTTGCGACAGTAAAAAATTAGTTTTTGTAAAATTTACTGGAGAAATGGCAATCCCTGGCGCAATTAAATTTTGCGACAGTAAAAAATTAATTTTTGAAAAATTTACTGTAGAAAAGGCGATCCCTGGCGTAATTAAAATTTGCGACAGTAAAAAATTATTTTTTGAAAAATTTACTGTAGAAAAGGCAATACCTGGCGTAATTAAAATTTGCGACAGTAAAAAATTATTTTTTGCAAAATTTACTATAGAAAAGGCAATCCCTGACGCAATTAAAATCTGCGAGATTAGAAAATTATTTTTTGAAAAATTTACTATAGAAAAAGCAATCCCTGGCGCAATTAAAATTTGCGATAGTAAAAAATTATTTTTTGAATAATTTACTATAGAAAAGGTAATCCCTGGCGCAATTACATTTTGCGACAGTATAAAATTATTTTTTGAAAAATTTACTGTAGAAAAGGCAATCCCTGGCGCAATTAAAATTTGCGACAGTAAAAAATTATTTTTTGAAAAATTTACTGTAGAAAAGGCAATCCCTGGCGTAATTAAAATTTGCGACAGTAAAAAATTATTTTTTTTAAAAATTTACTGTAGAAAAGGCAATCCCTGGCGTAATTAAAATTTGCGACAGTAAAAAATTATTTTTTGAAAAATTTACTGTAGAAAAGGCAATACCTGGCGTAATTAAAATTTGCGACAGTAAAAAATTAATTTTTGAAAAATTTACAATAGAAAAGGCAATCCCTGTCGCAATTAAAATTTGCGACAGTAAAAAATTATTTTTTGAAAAATTTACTGTAGAAAAGGCAATCCCTGGCGTAGTTAAAATTTGCGACAGTAAAAAATTATTTTTTTTAAAAATTTACTGTAGAAAAGGCAATCCCTGGCGTAATTAAAATTTGCGACAGTAAAAAATTATTTTTTTGCAAAATTTACTATAGAAAAGGCAATCCCTGGCGTAATTAAAATTTGCGACAGTAAAAAATTATGTTTTGTAAAATTTACTGTAGAAAAGGCAATACCTGGCGTAATTAAAATTTGCGACAGTAAAAAAATAATTTTTGAAAAATTTACAATAGAAAAGGCAATCCCTGGCGCAATTAAAATTTGCGAGAGTAAAAAATTATTTTTTGAATAATTTACTATAGAAGAGGCAATCCCTGGCGCAATTAAATTTTGCGACAGAAAAAAATTAATTTTTGAAAAATTTACTGTAGAAAAGGCAATCCCTGGCGTAATTAAAATTTGCGACAGTAAAAAATTATTTTTTGAAAAATTTACTGTAGAAAAGGCAATACCTGGCGTAATTAAAATTTGCGACAGTAAAAAATTATTTTTTGCAAAATTTACTATAGAAAAGGCAATCCCTGACGCAATTAAAATCTGCGAGATTAGAAAATTATTTTTTGAAAAATTTACTATAGAAAAAGCAATCCCTGGCGCAATTAAAATTTGCGATAGTAAAAAATTATTTTTTGAATAATTTACTATAGAAAAGGTAATCCCTGGCGCAATTACATTTTGCGACAGTATAAAATTATTTTTTGAAAAATTTACTGTAGAAAAGGCAATCCCTGGCGCAATTAAAATTTGCGACAGTAAAAAATTATTTTTTGAAAAATTTACTGTAGAAAAGGCAATCCCTGGCGCAATTAAATTTTGCGACAGTAAAAAATTAATTTTTGAAAAATTTACTGTAGAAAAGGCAATCCCTGGCGTAATTAAAATTTGCGACAGTAAAAAATTATTTTTTGAAAAATTTACTGTAGAAAAGGCAATACCTGGCGTAATTAAAATTTGCGACAGTAAAAAAATAATTTTTGAAAAATTTACAATAGAAAAGGCAATCCCTGGCGCAATTAAAATTTGTGAGAGTAAAAAATTATTTTTTGAATAATTTACTATAGAAGAGGCAATCCCTGGCGCAATTAAATTTTGCGACAGAAAAAAATTAATTTTTGAAAAATTTACTGTAGAAAAGGCAATCCCTGGCGTAATTAAAATTTGCGACAGTAAAAAATTATTTTTTGAAAAATTTACTGTAGAAAAGGCAATACCTGGCGTATTTAAAATTTGCGACAGTAAAAAATTATTTTTTGAAAAATTTACGTAGAAAAGGCAATCCCTGGCGTAATTAAAATTTGCGACAGTTAAAAATTAATTTTTGAAAAATTTACTATAGAAAAGGCAATCCCTGGCGCAATTAAAATTTGCGACAGTAAAAAATTATTTTTTGAATAATTTACTATAGAAAAGGCAATCCCTGGCGCAATTAAAATTTGCGACAGTAAAAAATTATTTTTTTAATAATTTACTATAGAAAAGGCAATCCCTGGCGCAATTAAAATTTGCGACAGTAAAAAATTATTTTTTGAAAAATTTACTGTAGAAAAGGCAATCCCTGGCGTATTTAAAATTTGCGACAGTAAAAAATTAATTTTTGAAAAATTTACTGTAGAAAATTCAATCCCTGCCGCAATTAAAAGTTGCGACAGTAAAAAATTAATTTTTGAAAAATTTACTATAGAAAAGGTAATCCCTGGCGCAGTTACAATTTGCGACAGTAAAAAATTATTTTTTTGCAAAATTTACTATAGAAAAGGCAATCCCTGGCGCAATTAAAATTTGCGAGAGTAGAAAATTATTTTTTGAAAAATTTACTATAGAAAAGGCAATCCCTGGCGCAATTAAAATTTGCGACAGTAAAAAATTATTTTTTGAATAATTTACTATAGAAAAGGTAATCCCTGGCGTATTTAAAATTTGCGACAGTATAAAATAAATTTGTGAATAATTTACTATAGAAGAGGGAATCCCTGGCGTATTTAAAATTTGCGACAGTATAAAATTAATTTGTGAAAAATTTACTATAGAAAGGCAATCCCTGGCGCAATTAAAATTTGCGACAGTAAAAAATTATTTTTTGAATAATTTACTATAGAAAAGGCAATCCCTGGCGCAATTAAAATTTGCGACAATAAAAAATTATTTTTTGAATAATTTACTATAGAAAAGGCAATCCCTGGCGTATTTAAAATTTGTGGCAGTAAAAAATTATTTTTTGAAAAATTTACTGTAGAAAAGGCAATCCCTGGCGCAATTAAAATTTGCGACAGTAAAAAATTATTTTTTGAAAAATTTACTCTAGAAAAGGCAATCCCTGGCGCAATTAAAATTTGCCAGAGAAAAAAATTAATTTTCGAAAAATTTACAATAGAAAAGGTAATCCCTGGCGCAATTATAATTTGCGACAGTAAAAAATTATTTTTTTGCAAAATTTACTATAGAAAAGGCAATCCCTGGCGCAATTAAAATTTGCGACAGTAAAAAATTATTTTTTGAAAAATTTACTCTAGAAAAGGCAATCCCTGACGCAATTAAAATTTGCGACAGTAAAAAATTAATTTTTGAAAAATTTACTATAGAAAAGGCAATCACTGGCGTATTTAAAATTTGCGACAGTAAAAATTTTTTTTGGAAAAATTTACTATAGAAAAAGCAATCCCTGGCGTAATTAAAATTTGCGACAGTAAAAAATTATTTTTTGAAAAATTTACTGTAGAAAAGGCAATCCCTGGCGCAATTAAAATTTGCGACAGTAAAAAATTATTTTTTGTAAATTTACTACAGAAAAGGCAATCCCTGGCGCAATTAAAATTTGCGACAGTAGAAAATTATTTTTTGAAAAATTTACTATAGAAAAGGCAATCCCTGGCGCAATTAAAATTTGCGACAATAAAAAATTATTTTTTGAATAATTTACTATAGAAAAGGCAATCCCTGGCGTATTTAAAATTTGTGACAGTAAAAAATTATTTTTTGAAAAATTTACTGTAGAAAAGGCAATCCCTGGCGCAATTAAAATTTGCGACAGTAGAAAATTATTTTTTGAAAAATTTACTGTAGAAAAGGCAATCCCTGGCGCAATTAATATTTGCGACAGTAAAAAATTATTTTTTGAATAATTTACTATAGAAAAGGTAATCCCTGGCGCAATTACAATTTGCGACAGTATAAAATTATTTTTTGATAAATTTACTGTAGAAAAGGCAATCCCTGGCGCAATTAAAATTTGCGACAGTAAAAAATTATTTTTTGAATAATTTACTATAGAAGAGGCAATCCCTGGCGTATTTAAAATTTGCGACAGTATAAAATAAATTTGTGAATAATTTACTATAGAAGAAGCAATCCCTGGCGTATTTAAAATTTGCGACAGTATAAAATTAATTTGTGAAAAATTTACTATAGAAAAGGCAATCCCTGGCGCAGTTACAATTTGCGACAGTAAAAAATTATTTTTTTGCAAAATTTACTATAGAAAAGGCAATCCCTGGCGCAATTAAAATTTGCGACGGTAAAAAATTAATTTTTTGCAAAATTTACTATAGA
The DNA here is from genome assembly GCA_963930735.1 of Dioctria linearis. Classification (NCBI taxonomy): domain Eukaryota; kingdom Metazoa; phylum Arthropoda; class Insecta; order Diptera; family Asilidae; genus Dioctria; species Dioctria linearis. Next base: position 7,175 of record CAWVNZ010002026.1, read on the forward strand.
AAAGGCAATCCCTGGCGCATTTAAAATTTGCGACAGTAAAAAATAATTTTTTGAAAAATTTACTCTAGAAAAGGCAATCCCTGGCGCAATTAAAATTTGCGACAGTAAAAAATTAGTTTTTGTAAAATTTACTGCAGAAAAGGCAATCCCTGGCGCAATTAAATTTTGCGACAGTAAAAAATTAATTTTTGAAAAATTTACTGTAGAAAAGGCAATCCCTGGCGTAATTAAAATTTGCGACAGTAAAAAATTATTTTTTGAAAAATTTACTGTAGAAAAGGCAATACCTGGCGTAATTAAAATTTGCGACAGTAAAAAATTATTTTTTGCAAAATTTACTATAGAAAAGGCAATCCCTGGCGCAATTAAAATTTGCGAGAGTAGAAAATTATTTTTTGAAAAATTTACTATAGAAAAGGCAATCCCTGGCGCAATTAAAATTTGCGACAGTAAAAAATTATTTTTTGAATAATTTACTATAGAAAAGGTAATCCCTGGCGCAATTACATTTTGCGACAGTATAAAATTATTTTTTGAAAAGTTTACTGTAGAAAAGGCAATACCTGGCGGAATTAGAATTTGCGACTGCAAAAAATTATTTTTTGAATAATTTACTATAGAAGAGGCAATCCCTGGCGTATTTAAAATTTGCGACAGTATAAAATAAATTTGTGAATAATTTACTTTAGAAGAGGCAATCCCTGGCGTATTTAAAATTTGCGACAGTATAAAATTAATTTGTGAAAAATTTACTATAGAAAAGGCAATCCCTGGCCCAATTAAAATTTGCGACAGTAAAAAATTCTTTTTTGAATAATTTACTATAGAAAAGGCAATCCCTGGTGTATTTAAAATTTGCGACAGTAAAAAATTATTTTTGGAAAAATTTACTGTAGAAAAGGAAATCCTTGGCGTAATTAAAATTTGCGACAGTAAAAAATTATTTTTTGAAAAATTTACTGTAGAAAAGGCAATCCCTGGCGTAATTAAAATTTGCGACAGTAAAAAATTATTTTTTTTAAAAATTTACTGCAGAAAAGGCAATCCCTGGCGTAATTAAAATTTGCGACAGTAAAAAATTATTTTTTTGCAAAATTTACTATAGAAAAGGCAATCCCTGGCGCAATTAAAATTTGCGACAGTAAAAAATTATTTTTTGTAAAATTTACTGTAGAAAAGGCAATCCCTGGCTCAATTAAATTTTGCGACAGTAAAAAATTAATTTTTGAAAAATTTACTGTAGAAAAGGCAATCCCTGGCGTAGTTAAAGTTTGCGACAGTAAAAAATTATTTCTTGAAAAATTTACTGTAGAAAATGCAATACCTGACGCAATTAAAATTTGCGACAGTAAAAAATTAATTTTTGAAAAATTTACAATAGAAAAGGCAATCCCTGGCGCAATTAAAATTTGCGACAGTAAAAAATTATTTTTTGAATAATTTACTATAGAAGAGGCAATCCCTGGCGTATTTAAAATTTGCGACAGTAAAAAATGATTTTTTGAAAAATTTACTGTAGAAAAGGCAATCCCTGGCGTAATTAAAATTTGCGACAGTAAAAAATTAATTTTTGAAAAATTTACTATAGAAAAGGCAATCCCTGGCGCAATTAAAATTTGCGACAGTAAAACATTATTTTTTGAATAATTTACTATAGAAAAGGCAATCCCTGGCGCAATTAAAATTTGCGACAGTAAAAAATTATTTTTTTAATAATTTACTATAGTAAAGGCAATCCCTGGCGCAATTAAAATTTGCGACAGTAAAAAATTATTTTTTGAAAAATTTACTGTAGAAAAGTCAATCCTTGGCGTATTTAAAATTTGCGACAGTAAAAAATTAATTTTTGAAAAATTTACTGTAGAAAATTCAATCCCTGCCGCAATTAAAATTTGCGACAGTAAAAAATTAATTTTTGAAAAATTTACTATAGAAAAGATAATCCCTGGCGCAGTTACAATTTGCGACAGTAAAAAATTATTTTTTTGCAAAATTTACTATAGAAAAGGCAATCCCTGGCGCAATTAAAATTTGCGACAGTAAAAAATTATTTTTTGAAAAATTTACTCTAGAAAAGGCAATCCCTGGCGCAATTAAAATTTGCCACAGTAAAAAATTAATTTTCGAAAAATTTACAATAGAAAAGGTAGTCCCTGGCGCAATTATAATTTGCGACAGTAAAAAATTATTTTTTTGCAAAATTTACTATAGAAAAGGCAATCCCTGGCGCAATTAAAATTTGCGACAGTAAAAAATTTACTCTAGAAAAGGCAATCCCTGACGCAATTAAAATTTGCGACAGTAAAAAATTAATTTTTGAAAAATTTACTATAGAAAAGGCAATCCCTGGCGTATTTAAAATTTGCGACAGTAAAAATTTTTTTTTGAAAAATTTACTATAGAAATGGCAATCCCTGGCGTTATTAAAATTTGCGACAGTAAAAAATTATTTTTTGAAAAATTTACTGTAGAAAAGGCAATCCCTGGCGCAGTTAAAATTTGCGACAGTAAAAAATTATTTTTTGCAAAATTTACTATAGAAAAGGCAATCCCTGGCGCAATTAAAATTTGCGACAGTAGAAAATTATTTTTTGAAAAATTTACTATAGAAAAGGCAATCCCTGGCGCAATTAAAATTTGCGAAAATAAAAAATTATTTTTTGAATAATTTACTATAGAAAAGGCAATCCCTGGCGTATTTAAAATTTGCGACAGTAAAAAATTATTTTTTGAAAATTTACTGTAGAAAAGGCAATCCCTGGCGCAATTAAAATTTGCGACAGTAGAAAATTATTTTTGAAAATTTACTGTAGAAAAGGCAATCCCTGGCGCAATTAATATTTGCGACAGTAAAAAATTATTTTTTGAATAATTTCCTACAGAAAAGGTAATCCCTGGCGCAATTACAAATTGCGACAGTATAAAATTATTTTTTGATAAATTTACTGTAGAAAAGGCAATCCCTGGCGCAATTAAAATTTGCGACAGTAAAAAATTATTTTTTGAATAATTTACTATAGAAGAGGCAATCCCTGGCGTATTTAAAATTTGCGACAGTATAAAATATATTTGTGAATAATTTACTATAGAAGAAGCAATCCTGGCGTATTTAAAATTTGCGACAGTATAAAATTAATTTGTGAAAAATTTACTATAGAAAAGGCAATCCCTGGCGCAATTAAAATTTGCGACAGTAAAAAATTATTTTTTGAATAATTTACTATAGAAAAGGCAATCCCTGGCGTATTTAAAATTTGCGACAGTAAAAAATTATTTTTGAAAAATTTACTGTAGAAAAGGCAATCCCTGCCTAATTAAAATTTGCGACATAAAAAAATTATTTTTGAAAAATTTACTGTAGAAAAGGCAATCCCTGGCGTAATTAAATTTGCGACAGTAAAAAAATTATTTTTTGAAAAATTTACTGTAGAAAAGGCAATCCCTGGCGTAATTAAAATTTGCGACAGTAAAAAATTATTTTTTTGCTAAATTTACTATAGAAAAGGCAATCCCTGGCGCAATAAAATTTGCGACAGTAAAAAATTATTTTTTGTAAAATTTACTGTAGAAAAGGCAATCCCTGGCGCAATAAAATTTTGCGACAGTAAAAAATTAATTTTTGAAAAATTTACTGTAGAAAAGGCAATCCTTGGCGTAATTAAAATTTACGACAGTAAAAAATTATTTTTTTTAAAAATTTACTATAGAAGAGGCAATCCCTGGCGTATTTAAAATTTGCGACAGTAAAAAATTATTTTTTGAAAAATTTACTGTAGAAAAGGCAATCCCTGGCGTAATTAAAATTTGCGACAGTAAAAAATTAATTTTTGAAAAATTTGCAATAGAAAAGGCAATCCCTGGCGCAATTAAAATTTGCGACAGTAAAAATTATTTTTTTGAATAATTTACTATAGAAGAGGCAATCCCTGGCGTATTTAAAATTTGCGACAGTAAAAAATTATTTTTTGAAAAATTTACTGTAGAAAAGGCAATCCCTGGCGTAATTAAAATTTGCGACAGTAAAAAATTAATTTTTGAAAAATGTACTATAGAAAAGCAATCCCTGGCGCAATTAAAATTTCCGACAGTAAAAAATTATTTTTGAATAATTTACTATAGAAAAGGCAATCCCTGGCGCAATTAAAATTTGCGACAGTAAAAAATTATTTTTTGAAAAATTTACTGTAGAAAAGGCAATACCTGGCGTAATTAAAATTTGCGACAGTAAAAAAATAATTTTTGGAAAATATACAATAGAAAAGGCAATCCCTGGCGCAATTAAAATTTGCTACAGTAAAAAATTATTTTTTGAATAATTTACTATCGAAGAGGCAATCCCTGGCGTATTTAAAATTTGCGACAGTAAAAAATTATTTTTTGAAAAATTTACTGTAGAAAAGGCAATCCCTGGCGTAATTAAAATTTGCGACAGTAAAAAATTAATTTTTGAAAAATTTACTATAGAAAAGGCAATCCCTGGCGCAATTAAAATTTGCGACAGTAAAAAATTATTTTTGAATAATTTACTATAGAAAAGGCAATCCCTGGCGCAATTAAAATTTGCGACAGTAAAAAATTATTTTTTTAATAATTTACTATAGAAAAGGCAATCCCTGGCGTAATTAAAATTTGCGACAGTAAAAAATTATTTTTTGAAAAATTTACTGTAGAAAAGGCAATCCCTGGCGTATTTAAAATTTGCGACAGTCAAAATTAATTTTTGAAAAATTTACTGTAGAAAATTCAATCCCTGCCGCAATTAAAATTTGCGACAGTAAAAAATTAATTTTTGAAAAATTTACTATAGAAAAGGAAATCCCTGGCGCAGTTACAATTTGCGACAGTAAAAAATTATTTTTTTTGCAAAATTTACTATAGAAAAGGCAATCCCTGGCGCAATTAAAATTTGCGACAGTAAAAAATTATTTTTTGAAAAATTTACTCTAGAAAAGGCAATCCCTGGCGCAATTAAAATTTGCGACAATAAAAAATTATTTTTTGAAAAATTTACTCTAGAAAAGGCAATCCCTGGCGCAATTAAAATTTGCGACAATAAAAAATTATTTTTTGAATAATTTACTATAGAAAAGGCAATCCCTGGCGTATTTAAAATTTGCGACAGTAAAAAATTATTTTTTGAAAAATTTACTGTAGAAAAGGCAATCCCTGGCGCAATTAAAATTTGCGACAGTAGAAAATTATTTTTTGAAAAATTTACTGTAGAAAAGGCAATCCCTGGCGCAATTTATATTTGCGACAGTAAAAAATTATTTTTTGAATAATTTACTATAGAAAAGGTAATCCCTGGCGCAATTACAATTTGCGACAGTATAAAATTATTTTTTGATAAATTTACTGTAGAAAAGGCAATCCCTGGCGCAATTAAAATTTGCGACAGTATAAAATTATTTTTTGAATAATTTACTATAGAAGAGGCAATCCTTGGCGTATTTAAAATTTGCGACAGTATAAAATAAATTTGTGAATAATTTACTATAGAAGAAGCAATCCCTGGCGTATTTAAAATTTGCGACAGTATAAAATTAATTGGTGAAAAATTTACTATAGAAAAGGCAATCCTTGGCGCAGTTACAATTTGCGACAGTAAAAAATTATTTTTTTGCAAAATTTACTATAGAAAAGGCAATCCCTGGCGCAATTAAAATTTGCGACAGTAAAAAATTAATTTTTTGCAAAATTTACTATAGAAAAGGCATTCCCTGGCGCAATTAAAATTTGCGACAGTAAAAAGTTATTTTTTGAAAAATTTACTCTAGAAAAGGCAATCCCTGGCGCAATTAAAATTTGCGACAGTAAAAAATTAGTTTTTGTAAAATTTACTGCAGAAAAGGCAATCCCTGGCGCAATTAAATTTTGCGACAGTAAAAAATTAATTTTTGAAAAATTTACTGTAGAAAAGGCAATCCCTGGCGTAATTAAAATTTGCGACAGTAAAAAATTATTTTTTGAAAAATTTACTGTAGAAAAGGCAATACCTGGCGTAGTTAAAATTTGCGACAGTAAAAAATTATTTTTTGCAAAATTTACTACAGAAAAGGCAATCCCTGGCGCAATTAAAATTTGCGAGAGTAGAAAATTATTTTTTGAAAAATTTACTATAGAAGAGGCAATCCCTGGCGCAATTAAAATTTGCGACAGTAAAAAATTATTTTTTGAATAATTTACTATAGAAAAGGTAATCCATGGCGCAATTACATTTTGCGACAGTATAAAATTATTTTTTGTAAAGTTTACTGTAGAAAAGGCAATCCCTGGCGGAATTAAAATTTGCGACTGCAAAAAATTATTTTTTGAATAATTTACTATAGAAGAGGCAATCCCTGCCGTATTTAAAATTTGCGACAGTATAAAATAAATTTGTGAATAATTTACTATAGAAGAGGCAATCCCTGGCGTATTTAAAATTTGCGACAGTATAAAATTAATTTGTGAAAAATTTACTATAGAAAAGGCAATCCCTGGCGCAATTAAAATTTGCGACAGTAAAAAATTATTTTTTGAATAATTTACTATAGAAGAGGCAATCCCTGGCGTATTTAAAATTTGCGACAGTAAAAAATTATTTTTGGAAAAATTTACTGTAGAAAAGGAAATCCTTGGCGTAATTAAAATTTGCGACAGTAAAAAATTATTTTTTGAAAAATTTACTGTAGAAAAGGCAATCCCTGGCGTAATTAAAATTTGCGACAGTAAAAAATTATTTTTTTTAAAAATTTACTGCAGAAAAGGCAATCCCTGGCGTAATTAAAATTTGCGGCAGTAAAAAATTATTTTTTTGCAAAATTTACTATAGAAAAGGCAATCCCTGGCGCAATTAAAATTTGCGACAGTAAAAAATTATTTTTTGTAAAATTTACTGTAGAAAAGGCAATCCCTGGCGCAATTAAATTTTGCGACAGTAAAAAATTAATTTTTTAAAAATTTACTGTAGAAAAGGCAATCCCTGGCGTAATTAAAATTTGCGACAGTTAAAAATTATTTTTTGAAAAATTTACTGTAGAAAATGCAATACCTGGCGTAATTAAAATTTGCGACAGTAAAAAATTAATTTTTGAAAAATTTACAATAGAAAAGGCAATCCCTGGCGCAATTAAAATTTGCGAAAGTAAAAAATTATTTTTTGAATAATTTACTATAGAAGAGGCAATCCCTGGCGTATTTAAAATTTGCGACAGTAAAAAATTATTTTTTGAAAAATTTACTGTAGAAAAGGCAATCCCTGGCGTAATTAAAATTTGCGACAGTAAAAAATTAGTTTTTGTAAAATTTACTGCAGAAAAGGCAATACTTGGCGCAATTAAATTTTGTGACAGTAAAAAATTAATTTTTGAAAAATTTACTGTAGAAAAGGCAATCCCTGGCGTAATTAAAATTTGTGACAGTAAAAAATTATTTTTTGAAAAATTTACTGTAGAAAAGGCAATACCTGGCGTAATTAAAATTTGCGACAGTAAAAAATTATTTTTTGCAAAATTTACTACAGAAAAGGCAATCCCTGGCGCAATTAAAATTTGCGAGAGTAGAAAATTATTTTTTTAAAAAATTTACTATAGAAAAGGCAATCCCTGGCGCAATTAAAATTTGCGACAGTAAAAAATTATTTTTTGAATAATTTACTATAGAAAAGGTAATCCATGGCGCAATTACATTTTGCGACAGTATAAAATTATTTTTTGTAAAGTTTACTGTAGAAAAGGCAATCCCTGGCGGAATTAAAATTTGCGACTGCAAAAAATTATTTTTTGAATAATTTACTATAGAAGAGGCAATCCCTGCCGTATTTAAAATTTGCGACAGTATAAAATAAATTTGTGAATAATTTACTATAGAAGAGGCAATCCCTGGCGTATTTAAAATTTGCGACAGTATAAAATTAATTTGTGAAAAATTTACTATAGAAAAGGCAATCCCTGGCGCAATTAAAATTTGCGACAGTAAAAAATTATTTTTTGAATAATTTACTATAGAAGAGGCAATCCCTGGCGTATTTAAAATTTGCGACAGTAAAAAATTATTTTTGGAAAAATTTACTGTAGAAAAGGAAATCCTTGGCGTAATTAAAATTTGCGACAGTAAAAAATTATTTTTTGAAAAATTTACTGTAGAAAAGGCAATCCCTGGCGTAATTAAAATTTGCGGCAGTTAAAAATTATTTTTTTGCAAAATTTACTATAGAAAAGGCAATCCCTGGCGCAATTAAAATTTGAAACAGTAAAAAATAATTTTTTATAAAATTTACTGTAGAAAAGGCAATCCCTGGCGCAATTAAATTTTGCGACAGTAAAAAATTAATTTTTTAAAAATTTACTGTAGAAAAGGCAATCCCTGGCGTAATTAAAATTTGCGACAGTAAAAAATTATTTTTTGAAAAATTTACTGTAGAAAATGCAATACCTGGCGTAATTAAAATTTGCGACAGTAAAAAATTAATTTTTGAAAAATTTACAATAGAAAAGGCAATCCCTGGCGCAATTAAAATTTGCGAAAGTAAAAAATTATTTTTTGAATAATTTACTATAGAAGAGGCAATCCCTGGCGTATTTAAAATTTGCGACAGTAAAAAATTATTTTTTGAAAAATTTACTGTAGAAAAGGCAATCCCTGGCGTAATTAAAATTTGCGACAGTAAAAAATTAATTTTTGAAAAATTTACTATAGAAAAGGCAATCCCTGGCGCAATTAAAATTTGCGACAGTAAAAAATTATTTTTTGAATAATTTACTATAGAAAAGGCAATCCCTGGCGCAATTAAAATTTGCGACAGTAAAAAATTATTTTTTTAATAATTTACTATAGAAAAGTCAATCCCTGGCGCAATTAAAATTTGCGACAGTAAAAAATTATTTTTTGAAAAATTTACTGTAGAAAAGGCAATCCCTGGCGTATTTAAAATTTGCGACAGTAAAAAATTAATTTTTGAAAAATTTACTGTAGAAAATTCAATCCCTGCCGCAATTAAAATTTGCGACAGTAAAAAATTAATTCTTGAAAAATTTACTATAGAAAAGATAATCCCTGGCGCAGTTACAATTTGCGACAGTAAAAAATTATTTTTTTGCAAAATTTACTATAGAAAAGGCAATCCCTGACGCAATTAAAATTTGAAACAGTAAAAAATTAATTTTTGAAAAATTTACTATAGAAAAGGTAATTCCTGGCGTATTTAAAATTTGCGACAGTAAAAAATTTTTTTGGAAAAATTTACTATAGAAATGGCAATCCTTGGCGTAATTAAAATTTGCGACAGTAAAAAATTATTTTTTGAAAAATTTACTGTAGAAAAGGCAATCCCTGGCGCAGTTAAAATTTGCGACAGTAAAAAATTATTTTTTGCAAAATTTACTATAGAAAAGGCAATCCCTGGCGCAATTAAAATTTGCGACAGTAGAAAATTATTTTTTGCAAAATTTACTATAGAAAATGCAATCCCTGGCGCAATTAAAATTTGCGACAGTAGAAAATTATTTTTTGAAAAATTTACTATAGAAAAGGCAATCCCTGGCGCAATTAAAATTTGCGACAATAAAAAAATATTTTTTGAATAATTTACTATAGAAAAGGCAATCCCTGGCGTATTTAAAATTTGCGACAGTAAAAAATTCTTTTTTGAAAAATTTACTGTAGAAAAGGCAATCCCTGGCGCAATTAAAATTTGCGACAGTAGAAAATTATTTTTTGAAAAATTTGCTGTAGAAAGGCAATCCCTGGCGCAGTTAAAATTTGCGACAGTAAAAAATTATTTTTTGCAAAATTTACTATAGAAAAGGCAATCCCTGGCGCAATTAAAATTTGCGACAGTAAAAAATTTACTCTAGAAAAGGCAATCCCTGACGCAATTAAAATTTGCGACAGTAAAAAATTAATTTTTGAAAAATTTACTATAGAAAAGGCAATCCCTGGCGTATTTAAAATTTGCGACAGTAAAAAAAATTTTTGGAAAAATTTACTATAGAAATGGCAATCCCTGGCGTAATTAAAATTTGCGACAGTAAAAAATTATATTTTGAAAAATTTACTGTAGAAAAGGCAATCCCTGGCGCAGTTAAAATTTGCGACAGTAAAAAATTATTTTTTGCAAAATTTACTATAGAAAAGGCAATCCCTGGCGCAATTAAAATTTGCGACAGTAGAAAATTATTTTTTGAAAAATTTACTGTAGAAAGGGCAATCCCTGGCGCAATTAAAATTTGCGAAAATAAAAAATTATTTTTTGAATAATTTACTATAGAAAAGGCAATACCTGGCGTATTTAAAATTTGCGACAGTAAAAATTTATTTTTTGAAAAATTTACTGTAGAAAAGCAATCCCTGGCGCAATTAAAATTTGCGACAGTAGAAAATTATTTTTTGAAAATTTACTGTAGAAAAGGCAATCCCTGGCGCAATTAATATTTGCGACAGTAAAAAATTATTTTTTGAATAATTTACAATAGAAAAGGTAATCCCTGGCGCAATTACAATTTGCGACAGTATAAAATTATTTTTTGACAAATTTACTGTAGAAAAGGCAATCCCTGGCGCAATTAAAATTTGCGACAGTAAAAAATTATTTTTTGAATAATTTACTATAGAAGAGGCAATCCCTGGCGTATTTAAAATTTGCGATAGTATAAAATAAATTTGTGAATAATTTACTATAGAAGAAGCAATCCCTGGCGTAATTAAAATTTGCGACAGTAAAAAATTATTTTTTGAAAAATTTACTGTAGAAAAGGCAATCCCTGGCGCAGTTAAAATTTGCGACAGTAAAAAATTATTTTTTGCAAAATTTACTATAGAAAAGGCAATCCCTGGCGCAATTAAAATTTGCGACAGTAGAAAATTATTTTTTGCAAAATTTACTATAGAAAATGCAATCCCTGGCGCAATTAAAATTTGCGACAGTAGAAAATTATTTTTTGAAAAATTTACTATAGAAAAGGCAATCCCTGGCGCAATTAAAATTTGCGACAATAAAAAAATATTTTTTGAATAATTTACTATAGAAAAGGCAATCCCTGGCGTATTTAAAATTTGCGACAGTAAAAAATTCTTTTTTGAAAAATTTACTGTAGAAAAGGCAATCCCTGGCGCAATTAAAATTTGCGACAGTAGAAAATTATTTTTTGAAAAATTTGCTGTAGAAAGGCAATCCCTGGCGCAGTTAAAATTTGCGACAGTAAAAAATTATTTTTTGCAAAATTTACTATAGAAAAGGCAATCCCTGGCGCAATTAAAATTTGCGACAGTAAAAAATTTACTCTAGAAAAGGCAATCCCTGACGCAATTAAAATTTGCGACAGTAAAAAATTAATTTTTGAAAAATTTACTATAGAAAAGGCAATCCCTGGCGTATTTAAAATTTGCGACAGTAAAAAAATTTTTTGGAAAAATTTACTATAGAAATGGCAATCCCTGGCGTAATTAAAATTTGCGACAGTAAAAAATTATATTTTGAAAAATTTACTGTAGAAAAGGCAATCCCTGGCGCAGTTAAAATTTGCGACAGTAAAAAATTATTTTTTGCAAAATTTACTATAGAAAAGGCAATCCCTGGCGCAATTAAAATTTGCGACAGTAGAAAATTATTTTTTGAAAAATTTACTGTAGAAAGGGCAATCCCTGGCGCAATTAAAATTTGCGAAAATAAAAAATTATTTTTTGAATAATTTACTATAGAAAAGGCAATCCCTGGCGTATTTAAAATTTGCGATAGTATAAAATAAATTTGTGAATAATTTACTATAGAAGAAGCAATCCCTGGCGTAATTAAAATTTGCGACAGTAAAAAATTATTTTTTGAAAAATTTACTGTAGAAAAGGCAATCCCTGGCGCAGTTAAAATTTGCGACAGTAAAAAATTATTTTTTGCAAAATTTACTATAGAAAAGGCAATCCCTGGCGCAATTAAAATTTGCGACAGTAGAAAATTATTTTTTGAAAAATTTACTGTAGAAAAGGCAATCCCTGGCGCAGTTAAAATTTGCGACAGTAAAAAATTATTTTTTGCAAAATTTACTATAGAAAAGGCAATCCCTGGCGCAATTAAAATTTGCGACAGTAGAAAATTATTTTTTGCAAAATTTACTATAGAAAATGCAATCCCTGGCGCAATTAAAATTTGCGACAGTAGAAAATCATTTTTTGAAAAATTTACTATAGAAGAGGCAATCCCTGGCGTATTTAAAATTTGCGACAGTAAAAAATTATTTTTTTAAAAATTTACTGTAGAAAAGGCAATCCCTGGCGTAATTAAAATTTGCGACAGTAAAAAATTAGTTTTTGTAAAATTTACTGCAGAAAAGGCAATCCTTGGCGCAATTAAATTTTGCGACAGTAAAAAATTAATTTTTGAAAAATTTACTGTAGAAAAGGCAATCCCTGGCGTAATTAAAATTTGTGACAGTAAAAAATTATTTTTTGAAAAATTTACTGTAGAAAAGGCAATACCTGGCGTAATTAAAATTTGCGACAGTAAAAAATTATTTTTTGCAAAATTTACTACAGAAAAGGCAATCCCTGGCGCAATTAAAATTTGCGAGAGTAGAAAATTATTTTTTGAAAAATTTACTATAGAAAAGGCAATCCCTGGCGCAATTAAAATTTGCGACAGTAAAAAATTATTTTTTGAATAATTTACTATAGAAAAGGTAATCCATGGCGCAATTACATTTTGCGACAGTATAAAATTATTTTTTGTAAAGTTTACTGTAGAAAAGGCAATCCCTGGCGGAATTAAAATTTGCGACTGCAAAAAATTATTTTTTGAATAATTTACTATAGAAGAGGCAATCCCTGCCGTATTTAAAATTTGCGACAGTATAAAATAAATTTGTGAATAATTTACTATAGAAGAGGCAATCCCTGGCGTATTTAAAATTTGCGACAGTATAAAATTAATTTGTGAAAAATTTACTATAGAAAAGGCAATCCCTGGCGCAATTAAAATTTGCGACAGTAAAAAATTATTTTTTGAATAATTTACTATAGAAGAGGCAATCCCTGGCGTATTTAAAATTTGCGACAGTAAAAAATTATTTTTGGAAAAATTTACTGTAGAAAAGGAAATCCTTGGCGTAATTAAAATTTGCGACAGTAAAAAATTATTTTTTGAAAAATTTACTGTAGAAAAGGCAATCCCTGGCGTAATTAAAATTTGCGGCAGTAAAAAATTATTTTTTTGCAAAATTTACTATAGAAAAGGCAATCCCTGGCGCAATTAAAATTTGAAACAGTAAAAAATAATTTTTTATAAAATTTACTGTAGAAAAGGCAATCCCTGGCGCAATTAAATTTTGCGACAGTAAAAAATTAATTTTTTAAAAATTTACTGTAGAAAAGGCAATCCCTGGCGTAATTAAAATTTGCGACAGTAAAAAATTATTTTTTGAAAAATTTACTGTAGAAAATGCAATACCTGGCGTAATTAAAATTTGCGACAGTAAAAAATTAATTTTTGAAAAATTTACAATAGAAAAGGCAATCCCTGGCGCAATTAAAATTTGCGAAAGTAAAAAATTATTTTTTGAATAATTTACTATAGAAGAGGCAATCCCTGGCGTATTTAAAATTTGCGACAGTAAAAAATTATTTTTTGAAAAATTTACTGTAGAAAAGGCAATCCCTGGCGTAATTAAAATTTGCGACAGTAAAAAATTAATTTTTGAAAAATTTACTATAGAAAAGGCAATCCCTGGCGCAATTAAAATTTGCGACAGTAAAAAATTATTTTTTGAATAATTTACTATAGAAAAGGCAATCCCTGGCGCAATTAAAATTTGCGACAGTAAAAAATTATTTTTTTAATAATTTACTATAGAAAAGTCAATCCCTGGCGCAATTAAAATTTGCGACAGTAAAAAATTATTTTTTGAAAAATTTACTGTAGAAAAGGCAATCCCTGGCGTATTTAAAATTTGCGACAGTAAAAAATTAATTTTTGAAAAATTTACTGTAGAAAATTCAATCCCTGCCGCAATTAAAATTTGCGACAGTAAAAAATTAATTCTTGAAAAATTTACTATAGAAAAGATAATCCCTGGCGCAGTTACAATTTGCGACAGTAAAAAATTATTTTTTTGCAAAATTTACTATAGAAAAGGCAATCCCTGACGCAATTAAAATTTGAAACAGTAAAAAATTAATTTTTGAAAAATTTACTATAGAAAAGGTAATTCCTGGCGTATTTAAAATTTGCGACAGTAAAAAATTTTTTTGGAAAAATTTACTATAGAAATGGCAATCCCTGGCGTAATTAAAATTTGCGACAGTAAAAAATTATTTTTTGAAAAATTTACTGTAGAAAAGGCAATCCCTGGCGCAGTTAAAATTTGCGACAGTAAAAAATTATTTTTTGCAAAATTTACTATAGAAAAGGCAATCCCTGGCGCAATTAAAATTTGCGACAGTAGAAAATTATTTTTTGCAAAATTTACTATAGAAAATGCAATCCCTGGCGCAATTAAAATTTGCGACAGTAGAAAATTATTTTTTGAAAAATTTACTATAGAAAAGGCAATCCCTGGCGCAATTAAAATTTGCGACAATAAAAAAATATTTTTTGAATAATTTACTATAGAAAAGGCAATCCCTGGCGTATTTAAAATTTGCGACAGTAAAAAATTCTTTTTTGAAAAATTTACTGTAGAAAAGGCAATCCCTGGCGCAATTAAAATTTGCGACAGTAGAAAATTATTTTTTGAAAAATTTGCTGTAGAAAGGCAATCCCTGGCGCAGTTAAAATTTGCGACAGTAAAAAATTATTTTTTGCAAAATTTACTATAGAAAAGGCAATCCCTGGCGCAATTAAAATTTGCGACAGTAAAAAATTTACTCTAGAAAAGGCAATCCCTGACGCAATTAAAATTTGCGACAGTAAAAAATTAATTTTTGAAAAATTTACTATAGAAAAGGCAATCCCTGGCGTATTTAAAATTTGCGACAGTAAAAAAATTTTTTGGAAAAATTTACTATAGAAATGGCAATCCCTGGCGTAATTAAAATTTGCGACAGTAAAAAATTATATTTTGAAAAATTTACTGTAGAAAAGGCAATCCCTGGCGCAGTTAAAATTTGCGACAGTAAAAAATTATTTTTTGCAAAATTTACTATAGAAAAGGCAATCCCTGGCGCAATTAAAATTTGCGACAGTAGAAAATTATTTTTTGAAAAATTTACTGTAGAAAGGGCAATCCCTGGCGCAATTAAAATTTGCGAAAATAAAAAATTATTTTTTGAATAATTTACTATAGAAAAGGCAATACCTGGCGTATTTAAAATTTGCGACAGTAAAAATTTATTTTTTGAAAAATTTACTGTAGAAAAGCAATCCCTGGCGCAATTAAAATTTGCGACAGTAGAAAATTATTTTTTGAAAATTTACTGTAGAAAAGGCAATCCCTGGCGCAATTAATATTTGCGACAGTAAAAAATTATTTTTTGAATAATTTACAATAGAAAAGGTAATCCCTGGCGCAATTACAATTTGCGACAGTATAAAATTATTTTTTGACAAATTTACTGTAGAAAAGGCAATCCCTGGCGCAATTAAAATTTGCGACAGTAAAAAATTATTTTTTGAATAATTTACTATAGAAGAGGCAATCCCTGGCGTATTTAAAATTTGCGATAGTATAAAATAAATTTGTGAATAATTTACTATAGAAGAAGCAATCCCTGGCGTATTTAAAATTTGCGACAGTATAAAATTAATTTGTGAAAAATTTACTATAGAAAAGGCAATCCCTGGCGCAATTAAAATTTGCGACAGTAAAAAATTATTTTTTGAATAATTTACTATAGAAAAGGCAATCCCTGGCGTATTTAAAATTTGCGACAGTAAAAAATTATTTTTTTTAAAAATTTACTGCAGAAAAGGCAATCCCTGTCGTAATTAAAATTTGCGGCAGTAAAAAATTATTTTTTTGCAAAATTTACTATAGAAAAGGCAATCCCTGGCGCAATTAAAATTTGCGACAGTAAAAAATTATTTTTTGTAAAATTTACTGTAGAAAAGGCAATCCCTGGCGCAATTAAATTTTGCGGCAGTAAAAAATTAATTTTGAAAAATTTACTGTAGAAAAGGCAATCCCTGGCGTAATTAAAATTTGCGACAAGTAAAAAATTATTTTTTGAAAAATTTACTGTAGAAAATGCAATACCTGGCGTAATTAAAATTTGCGACAGTAAAAAATTAATTTTTGAAAAATTTACAATAGAAAAGGCAATCCCTGGCGCAATTAAAATTTGCGACAGTAAAAAATTATTTTTTGAATAATTTACTATAGAAAAGGCAATCCCTGGCACAATTAAAATTTGCGACAGTAAAAAATTTTTTTTTAATAATTTACTATAGTAAAGGCAATCCCTGGCGCAATTAAAATTTGCGACAGTAAAAAATTATTTTTTTGAAAAATTTACTGTAGAAAAGGCAATCCCTGGCGTATTTAAAATTTGCGACAGTAAAAAATTAATTTTTGAAAAATTTACTGTAGAAAATTCAATCCCTGCCGCAATTAAAATTTGCGACAGTAAAAAATTAATTTTTGAAAAATTTACTATAGAAAAGATAATCCCTGGCGCAGTTACAATTTGCGACAGTAAAAAATTATTTTTTTTTCAAAATTTACTATAGAAAAGGCAATCCCTGACGCAATTAAAATTTGCGACAGTAAAAAATTAATTTTTGAAAAATTTACTATAGAAAAGGCAATTCCTGGCGTATTTAAAATTTGCGACAGTAAAAAATTTTTTTGGAAAATTTACTATAGAAATGGCAATCCCTGGCGTAATTAAAATTTGCGACAGTAAAAAATTATTTTTTGAAAAATTTACTGTAGAAAAGGCAATCCCTGGCGCAGTTAAAATTTGCGAGAGTAAAAAATTATTTTTTGCAAAATTTACTATAGAAAAGGCAATCCCTTGCGCAATTAAAATTTGCGACAGTAGAAAATTATTTTTTGCAAAATTTACTATAGAAAAGGCAATCCCTGGCGCAATAAAAATTTGCGACAGTAGAAAATTATTTTTTTACAAAATTTACTATAGAAAAGGCAATCCCTGGCGCAATTAAAATTTGCGACAATAAAAAAATATTTTTTGAATAATTTACTATAGAAAAGGCAATCCCTGGCGTATTTAAAATTTGCGACAGTAAAAAATTATTTTTTGAAAAATTTACTGTAGAAAAGGCAATCCCTGGCGCAATTAAAATTTGCGACAGTAGAAAATAATTTTTTGAAAAATTTACTGTAGAAAAGGCAATCCCTGGCGCAGTTAAAATTTGCGACAGTAAAAAATTATTTTTTGCAAAATTTACTATAGAAAAGGCAATCCCTGGCGCAATTAAAATTTGCGACAGTAAAAAATTTACTCTAGAAAAGGCAATCCCTGACGCAATTAAAATTTGCGACAGTAAAAAATTAATTTTTGAAAAATTTACTATAGATAAGGCAATCCCTGGCGTATTTAAAATTTGCGACAGTAAAAAATTTTTTTGGAAAAATTTACTATAGAAATGGCAATCCCTGGCGTAATTAAAATTTGCGACAGTAAAAAATTATTTTTTAAAAATTTACTGTAGAAAAGGTAAATTTTGGCGCAGTTAAAATTTGCGACAGTAAAAAATTATTTTTTGCAAAATTTACTATAGAAAAGACAATCCCTGGCGCAATTAAAATTTGCGACAGTAGAAAATTATTTTTTGAAAAATTTACTGTAGAAATGGCAATCCCTGGCGCAATTAAAATTTGCGACAGTAGAAAATTATTTTTTGAAAATTTACTGTAGAAAAGGCAATCCCTGGCGCAATTAATATTTGCGACAGTAAAAAATTATTTTTTGAATAATTTACAATAGAAAAGGTAATCCCTGGCACAATTACAATTTGCGACAGTATAAAATTATTTTTTGACAAATTTACTGTAGAAAAGGCAATCCCTGGCGCCATTAAAATTTGCGACAGTAAAAAATTATTTTTTGAATAATTTACTATAGAAGAGGCAATACCTGGCGTATTTAAAATTTGCGACAGTATAAAATAAATTTGTGAATAATTTACTATAGAAGAAGCAATCCCTGGCGTATTTAAAATTTGCGACAGTATAAAATTAATTTGTGAAAAATTTACTAGAGAAAAGGCAATCCCTGGCGCAATTAAAATTTGCGACAGTAAAAAATTATTTTTTGAATAATTTACTATAGAAAAGGCAATCCCTGGCGTATTTAAAATTTGCGACAGTAAAAAATTATTTTTTGAAAAATTTACTGTAGAAAAGGCAATCCCTGGCCTAATTAAAATTTGCGACATAAAAAAATTATTTTTTGAAAAATTTACTGTAGAAAAGGCCATCCCTGGCGTAATTAAAATTTGCGACAGTAAAAAATTATTTTTTGAATAATTTACTATAGAAAAGGCAATCCCTGGCGTATTTAAAATTTGCGACAGTAAAAAATTATTTTTTGAAAAATTTACTGTAGAAAAGGCAATCCCTGGCCTAATTAAAATTTGCGACATAAAAAAATTATTTTTTGAAAAATTTACTGTAGAAAAGGCCATCCCTGGCGTAATTAAAATTTGCGACAGTAATAAATTATTTTTTGAAAAATTTACTGTAGAAAAGGCAATCCCTGGCGTAATTAAAATTTGCGACAGTAAAAAATTATTTTTTGTAAAATTTACTGTAGAAAAGGCAATCCCTGGCGTATTTAAAATTTGCGACAGTAAAAAATTATTTTTTGAAAAATTTACTGTAGAAAAGGCAATCCCTGGCTTAATTAAAATTTGCGACATAAAAAAATTATTTTTTGAAAAATTTACTGTAGAAAAGGCAATCCCTGGCGTAATTAAAATTTGCGACAGTAATAAATTATTTTTTTGCAAAATTTACTACAGAAAAGGCAATCCCTGGCGCAATTAAAATTTGCGACAGTAAAAAATTATTTTTTGTAAAATTTACTGTAGAAAAGGCAATCCCTGGCGCAATAAAATTTTGCGACAGTAAAAAATTAATTTTTGAAAAAATTACTGTAGAAAAGGCAATCCCTGGCGTAATTAAAATTTGCGACAGTAAAAAATTATTTTTTGAAAAATTTACTGTAGAAAAGGCAATCCCTGGCGTAATTAAAATTTGCGACAGTAAAAAATTAATTTTGAAAAATTTGCAATAGAAAAGGCAATCCCTGGCGCAATTAAAATTTGCGACAGTAAAAAATTATTTTTTGAATAATTTACTATAGAAAAGGCAATCCCTGGCGTATTTAAAATTTGCGACAGTAAAAAATTATTTTTTGAAAAATTTAATGTAGAAAAGGCAATCCCTGGCGTAATTAAAATTTGCGACAGTAAAAAATTATTTTTTGAAAAATTTACTGTAGAAAAGGCAATCCCTGACGTAATTAAAATTTGCGACATTAAAAAAATAATTTTTGAAAAATTTGCAATAGAAAAGGCAATGCCTGGCGCAACTAACATTTGCGACAGTAAAAAATTATTTTTTGAATAATTTACTATAGAAGAGGCAATCCCTGGCGTATTTAAAATTTGCGACAGTAAAAAATTATTTTTTGAAAAATTTACTGTAGAAAAGGCAATCGCTGGCGTAATTAAAATTTGCGACAGTAAAAAATTAATTTTTGAAAAATGTACTATAGAAGAGGCAATCCCTGGCGTATTTAAAATTTGCGACAGTAAAAAATTATTTTTTGAAAAATTTACTATAGAAAAGGCAATCCCTGGCGCAATTATAATTTGCGACAGTAAAAAATTATTTTTTGAAAAATTTACTGTAGAAAAGGCAATCCCTGGCGTAATTAAAATTTGCGACAGTAATAAATTATTTTTTGAAAAATTTACTGTAGAAAAGGCAATCCCTGGCGTAATTAAAATTTGCGACAGTAAAAAATTATTTTTTGTAAAATTTACTGTAGAAAAGGCAATACCTGGCTTATTTAAAATTTGCGACAGTAAAAAATTATTTTTTGAAAAATTTACTGTAGAAAAGGCAATCCCTGGCCTAATTAAAATTTGCGACATAAAAAAATTATTTTTTGAAAAATTTACTGTAGAAAAGGCAATCCCTGGCGTAATTAAAATTTGCGACAGTAATAAACTATTTTTTTGCAAAATTTACTACAGAAAAGGCAATCCCTGGCGCAATTAAAATTTGCGACAGTAAAAAATTATTTTTTGTAAAATTTACTGTAGAAAAGGCAATCCCTGGCGCAATAAAATTTTGCGACAGTAAAAAATTAATTTTTGAAAAAATTACTGTAGAAAAGGCAATCCCTGGCGTAATTAAAATTTGCGACAGTAAAAAATTATTTTTTGAAAAATTTACTGTAGAACAGGCAATCCCTGGCGTAATTAAAATTTGCGACAGTAAAATATTAATTTTGAAAAATTTGCAATAGAAAAGGCAATCCCTGGCGCAATTAAAATTTGCGACAGTAAAAAATTATTTTTTGAATAATTTACTATAGAAAAGGCAATCCCTGGCGTATTTAAAATTTGCGACAGTAAAAAATTATTTTTTGAAAAATTTAATGTAGAAAAGGCAATCCCTGGCGTAATTAAAATTTGCGACAGTAAAAAATTATTTTTTGAAAAATTTACTGTAGAAAAGGCAATCCCTGACGTAATTAAAATTTGCGACAGTAAAAAAATAATTTTTGAAAAATTTGCAATAAAAAGGCAATGCCTGGCGCAATTAACATTTGCGACAGTAAAAAATTATTTTTTGAATAATTTACTATAGAAGAGGCAATCCCTGGCGTATTTAAAATTTGCGACAGTAAAAAATTATTTTTTGAAAAATTTACTGTAGAAAAGGCAATCGCTGGCGTAATTAAAATTTGCGACAGTAAAAAATTAATTTTTGAAAAATGTACTATAGAAGAGGCAATCCCTGGCGTATTTAAAATTTGCGACAGTAAAAAATTATTTTTTGAAAAATTTACTATAGAAAAGGCAATCCCTGGCGCAATTAAAATTTGCGACAGTAAAAAATTATTTTTTGAAAAATTTACTGTAGAAAAGGCAATCCCTGGCGTATTTAAAATTTGCGACAGTAAAAAATTAATTTTTGAAAAATTTACTGTATAAAATTCAATCCCTGCCGCAATTAAAATTTGCGACAGTAAAAAATTAATTTTTGAAAAATTTACTATAGAAAAGGTAATCCCTGGCGCAGTTACAATTTGCGACAGTAAAAAATTATTTTTTTTGCAAAATTTACTATAGAACAGGTAATCCCTGGCGCAGTTACAATTTGCGACAGTAAAAAATTATTTTTTTGCAAAATTTACTATAGAAAAGGCAATCCCTGGCGCAATTAAAATTTGCGACAGTAAAAAATTATTTTTTGAAAAATTTACTCTAGAAAAGGCCATCCCTGGCGTAATTAAAATTTGCGACAGTAATAAATTATTTTTTGAAAAATTTACTGTAGAAAAGGCAATCCCTGGCGTAATTAAAATTTGCGACAGTAAAAAATTATTTTTTGTAAAATTTACTGTAGAAAAGGCAATCCCTGGCGTATTTAAAATTTGCGACAGTAAAAAATTATTTTTTGAAAAATTTACTGTAGAAAAGGCAATCCCTGGCCTAATTAAAATTTGCGACATAAAAAAATTATTTTTTGAAAAATTTACTGTAGAAAAGGCAATCCCTGGCGTAATTAAAATTTGCGACAGTAATAAATTATTTTTTTGCAAAATTTACTACAGAAAAGGCAATCCCTGGCGCAATTAAAATTTGCGACAGTAAAAAATTATTTTTTGTAAAATTTACTGTAGAAAAGGCAATCCCTGGCCTAATTAAAATTTGCGACAGTAAAAAATTATTTTTTGTAAAATTTACTGTAGAAAAGGCAATCCCTGGCGCAATTAAATTTTGCGGCAGTAAAAAATTAATTTTTGAAAAATTTACTGTAGAAAAGGCAATCCCTGGCGTAATTAAAATTTGCGACAGTAAAAAATTATTTTTTGAAAAATTTACTGTAGAAAATGCAATACCTGGCGTAATTAAAATTTGCGACAGTAAAAAATTAATTTTTGAAAAATTTACAATAGAAAAGGCAATCCCTGGCGCAATTAAAATTTGCGACAGTAAAAAATTATTTTTTGAATAATTTACTATAGAAAAGGCAATCCCTGGCACAATTAAAATTTGCGACAGTAAAAAATTTTTTTTTAATAATTTACTATAGTAAAGGCAATCCCTGGCGCAATTAAAATTTGCGACAGTAAAAAATTATTTTTGAAAAATTTACTGTAGAAAAGGCAATCCCTGGCGTATTTAAAATTTGCGACAGTAAAAAATTAATTTTTGAAAAATTTACTGTAGAAAATTCAATCCCTGCCGCAATTAAAATTTGCGACAGTAAAAAATTAATTTTTGAAAAATTTACTATAGAAAAGATAATCCCTGGCGCAGTTACAATTTGCGACAGTAAAAAATTATTTTTTTTTCAAAATTTACTATAGAAAAGGCAATCCCTGACGCAATTAAAATTTGCGACAGTAAAAAATTAATTTTTGAAAAATTTACTATAGAAAAGGCAATTCCTGGCGTATTTAAAATTTGCGACAGTAAAAAATTTTTTTGGAAAAATTTACTATAGAAATGGCAATCCCTGGCGTAATTAAAATTTGCGACAGTAAAAAATTATTTTTGAAAAATTTACTGTAGAAAAGGCAATCCCTGGCGCAGTTAAAATTTGCGAGAGTAAAAAATTATTTTTTGCAAAATTTACTATAGAAAAGGCAATCCCTTGCGCAATTAAAATTTGCGACAGTAGAAAATTATTTTTTGCAAAATTTACTATAGAAAAGGCAATCCCTGGCGCAATAAAAATTTGCGACAGTAGAAAATTATTTTTTTACAAAATTTACTATAGAAAAGGCAATCCCTGGCGCAATTAAAATTTGCGACAATAAAAAAATATTTTTTGAATAATTTACTATAGAAAAGGCAATCCCTGGCGTATTTAAAATTTGCGACAGTAAAAAATTATTTTTTGAAAAATTTACTGTAGAAAAGGCAATCCCTGGCGCAATTAAAATTTGCGACAGTAGAAAATAATTTTTTGAAAAATTTACTGTAGAAAAGGCAATCCCTGGCGCAGTTAAAATTTGCGACAGTAAAAAATTATTTTTTGCAAAATTTACTATAGAAAAGGCAATCCCTGGCGCAATTAAAATTTGCGACAGTAAAAAATTTACTCTAGAAAAGGCAATCCCTGACGCAATTAAAATTTGCGACAGTAAAAAATTAATTTTTGAAAAATTTACTATAGATAAGGCAATCCCTGGCGTATTTAAAATTTGCGACAGTAAAAAATTTTTTTGGAAAAATTTACTATAGAAATGGCAATCCCTGGCCTAATTAAAATTTGCGACAGTAAAAAATTATTTTTTAAAAATTTACTGTAGAAAAGGTAAATTTTGGCGCAGTTAAAATTTGCGACAGTAAAAAATTATTTTTTGCAAAATTTACTATAGAAAAGACAATCCCTGGCGCAATTAAAATTTGCGACAGTAGAAAATTATTTTTTGAAAAATTTACTGTAGAAATGGCAATCCCTGGCGCAATTAAAATTTGCGACAGTAGAAAATTATTTTTTGAAAATTTACTGTAGAAAAGGCAATCCCTGGCGCAATTAATATTTGCGACAGTAAAAAATTATTTTTTGAATAATTTACAATAGAAAAGGTAATCCCTGGCACAATTACAATTTGCGACAGTATAAAATTATTTTTTGACAAATTTACTGTAGAAAAGGCAATCCCTGGCGCCATTAAAATTTGCGACAGTAAAAAATTATTTTTTGAATAATTTACTATAGAAGAGGCAATACCTGGCGTATTTAAAATTTGCGACAGTATAAAATAAATTTGTGAATAATTTACTATAGAAGAAGCAATCCCTGGCGTATTTAAAATTTGCGACAGTATAAAATTAATTTGTGAAAAATTTACTAGAGAAAAGGCAATCCCTGGCGCAATTAAAATTTGCGACAGTAAAAAATTATTTTTTGAATAATTTACTATAGAAAAGGCAATCCCTGGCGTATTTAAAATTTGCGACAGTAAAAAATTATTTTTTGAAAAATTTACTGTAGAAAAGGCAATCCCTGGCCTAATTAAAATTTGCGACATAAAAAAATTATTTTTTGAAAAATTTACTGTAGAAAAGGCCATCCCTGGCGTAATTAAAATTTGCGACAGTAATAAATTATTTTTTGAAAAATTTACTGTAGAAAAGGCAATCCCTGGCGTAATTAAAATTTGCGACAGTAAAAAATTATTTTTTGTAAAATTTACTGTAGAAAAGGCAATCCCTGGCGTATTTAAAATTTGCGACAGTAAAAAATTATTTTTTGAAAAATTTACTGTAGAAAAGGCAATCCCTGGCCTAATTAAAATTTGCGACATAAAAAAATTATTTTTTGAAAAATTTACTGTAGAAAAGGCAATCCCTGGCGTAATTAAAATTTGCGACAGTAATAAATTATTTTTTTGCAAAATTTACTACAGAAAAGGCAATCCCTGGCGCAATTAAAATTTGCGACAGTAAAAAATTATTTTTTGTAAAATTTACTGTAGAAAAGGCAATCCCTGGCGCAATAAAATTTTGCGACAGTAAAAAATTAATTTTTGAAAAAATTACTGTAGAAAAGGCAATCCCTGGCGTAATTAAAATTTGCGACAGTAAAAAATTATTTTTTGAAAAATTTACTGTAGAAAAGGCAATCCCTGGCGTAATTAAAATTTGCGACAGTAAAAAATTAATTTTGAAAAATTTGCAATAGAAAAGGCAATCCCTGGCGCAATTAAAATTTGCGACAGTAAAAAATTATTTTTTGAATAATTTACTATAGAAAAGGCAATCCCTGGCGTATTTAAAATTTGCGACAGTAAAAAATTATTTTTTGAAAAATTTAATGTAGAAAAGGCAATCCCTGGCGTAATTAAAATTTGCGACAGTAAAAAATTATTTTTTGAAAAATTTACTGTAGAAAAGGCAATCCCTGACGTAATTAAAATTTGCGACATTAAAAAAATAATTTTTGAAAAATTTGCAATAGAAAAGGCAATGCCTGGCGCAACTAACATTTGCGACAGTAAAAAATTATTTTTTGAATAATTTACTATAGAAGAGGCAATCCCTGGCGTATTTAAAATTTGCGACAGTAAAAAATTATTTTTTGAAAAATTTACTGCAGAAAAGGCAATCGCTGGCGTAATTAAAATTTGCGACAGTAAAAAATTAATTTTTGAAAAATGTACTATAGAAGAGGCAATCCCTGGCGTATTTAAAATTTGCGACAGTAAAAAATTATTTTTTGAAAAATTTACTATAGAAAAGGCAATCCCTGGCGCAATTATAATTTGCGACAGTAAAAAATTATTTTTTGAAAAATTTACTGTAGAAAAGGCAATCCCTGGCGTAATTAAAATTTGCGACAGTAATAAATTATTTTTTGAAAAATTTACTGTAGAAAAGGCAATCCCTGGCGTAATTAAAATTTGCGACAGTAAAAAATTATTTTTTGTAAAATTTACTGTAGAAAAGGCAATACCTGGCTTATTTAAAATTTGCGACAGTAAAAAATTATTTTTTGAAAAATTTACTGTAGAAAAGGCAATCCCTGGCCTAATTAAAATTTGCGACATAAAAAAATTATTTTTTGAAAAATTTACTGTAGAAAAGGCAATCCCTGGCGTAATTAAAATTTGCGACAGTAATAAACTATTTTTTTGCAAAATTTACTACAGAAAAGGCAATCCCTGGCGCAATTAAAATTTGCGACAGTAAAAAATTATTTTTTGTAAAATTTACTGTAGAAAAGGCAATCCCTGGCGCAATAAAATTTTGCGACAGTAAAAAATTAATTTTTGAAAAAATTACTGTAGAAAAGGCAATCCCTGGCGTAATTAAAATTTGCGACAGTAAAAAATTATTTTTTGAAAAATTTACTGTAGAACAGGCAATCCCTGGCGTAATTAAAATTTGCGACAGTAAAATATTAATTTTGAAAAATTTGCAATAGAAAAGGCAATCCCTGGCGCAATTAAAATTTGCGACAGTAAAAAATTATTTTTTGAATAATTTACTATAGAAAAGGCAATCCCTGGCGTATTTAAAATTTGCGACAGTAAAAAATTATTTTTTGAAAAATTTAATGTAGAAAAGGCAATCCCTGGCGTAATTAAAATTTGCGACAGTAAAAAATTATTTTTTGAAAAATTTACTGTAGAAAAGGCAATCCCTGACGTAATTAAAATTTGCGACAGTAAAAAAATAATTTTTGAAAAATTTGCAATAAAAAGGCAATGCCTGGCGCAATTAACATTTGCGACAGTAAAAAATTATTTTTTGAATAATTTACTATAGAAGAGGCAATCCCTGGCGTATTTAAAATTTGCGACAGTAAAAAATTATTTTTTGAAAAATTTACTGTAGAAAAGGCAATCGCTGGCGTAATTAAAATTTGCGACAGTAAAAAATTAATTTTTGAAAAATGTACTATAGAAGAGGCAATCCCTGGCGTATTTAAAATTTGCGACAGTAAAAAATTATTTTTTGAAAAATTTACTATAGAAAAGGCAATCCCTGGCGCAATTAAAATTTGCGACAGTAAAAAATTATTTTTTGAAAAATTTACTGTAGAAAAGGCAATCCCTGGCGTATTTAAAATTTGCGACAGTAAAAAATTAAGTTTTGAAAAATTTACTGTATAAAATTCAATCCCTGCCGCAATTAAAATTTGCGACAGTAAAAAATTAATTTTTGAAAAATTTACTATAGAAAAGGTAATCCCTGGCGCAGTTACAATTTGCGACAGTAAAAAATTATTTTTTTGCAAAATTTACTATAGAACAGGTAATCCCTGGCGCAGTTACAATTTGCGACAGTAAAAAATTATTTTTTTGCAAAATTTACTATAGAAAAGGCAATCCCTGGCGCAATTAAAATTTGCGACAGTAAAAAATTATTTTTTGAAAAATTTACTCTAGAAAAGGCAATCCCTGGCGCAATTAAAATTTGCCACAGTAAAAAATTAATTTTTGAAAAATTTACAATAGAAAAGGTAATCCGTGGCGCAATTATAATTTGCGACAGTAAAAAATTATTTTTTTGCAAAATTTACTATAGAAAAGGCAATCCCTGGCGCAATTAAAATTTGCGACAGTAAAAAATTATTTTTTGAAAAATTTACTCTAGAAAAGCCAATCCCTGACGCAATTAAAATTTGCGACAGTAAAAAAGTAATTTTTGAAAAATTTACTATAGAGAAGGCAATCCCTAGCGCAATTAAAATTTGCGACAATAAAAAATTATTTTTTGAATAATTTACTATAGAAAAGGAAATCCCTGGCGTATTTAAAATTTGCGACAGTAAAAAATTATTTTTTGAAAAATTTACTGTAGAAAAGGCAATCCTTGGCGCAATTAAAATTTGCGACAGTAGAAAATTATTTTTTGAAAAATTTACTGTAGAAAAGCAATCCCTGGCGCAATTAATATTTGCGACAGTAAAACATTATTTTTTGAATAATTTACTATAGAAAAGGTAATCCCTGGCGCAATTACAATTTGCGACAGTATAAAATTATTTTTTGATAAATTTACTATAGAAAAGGCAATCCCTGGCGCAATTAAAATTTGCGACAGTAAAAAATTATTTTTTGAATAATCTACTATAGAAGAGGCAATCCCTGGCGTATTTAAAATTTGCGACAGTATAAAATAAATTTGTGAATAATTTACTATAGAAGAAGCAATCCCTGGCGTATTTAAAATTTGCGACAGTATAAAATTAACTTGTGAAAAATTTACTATAGAAAAGGCAATCCCTGGCGCAATTAAAATTTGCGACAGTAAAAAATTATTTTTTGAATAATTTACTATAGAAAAGGCAATCCCTGGTTTATTTAAAATTTGCGACAGTAAAAAATTTACTGTAGAAAAGGCAATCCCTGGCGTAATTAAAATTTGCGACATAAAAAAATTATTTTTTGAAAAATTTACTGTAGAAAATGCAATCCCTGGCGTAGTTAAAATTTGCGACATTAAAAAATTATTTTTTGAAAAATTTACTGTAGAAAAGGCAATCCCTGGCGTAATTAAAATTTGCGACAGTAAAAAATTTTTTTTTTGCAAAATTTACTATAGAAAAGGCAATCCCTGGCGCAATTAAAATTTGCGACAGTAAAAAAATATTTTTTGTAAAATTTACTGTAGAAAAGGCAATACCTGGCGCAATAAAATTTTGCGACAATAAAAAATTAATTTTTGAAAAATTTACTGTAGAAAAGGCAATCCCTGGCGTAATTAAATTTTGCGACAGTATAAAATTATTTTTTGAAAAATTTACTGTAGAAAGGGCAATCCCTGGCGCAATTAAAATTTGCGACAGCAAAAAATTATTTTTTGAATAATTTACTATAGAAGAGGCAATCCCTGTTGTATTTAAAATTTGCGACAGTATAAAATAAATTTGTGAATAATTTACTATAGAAGAGGCAATCCCTGGCGTATTTAAAATTTGCGACAGTATAAAATTAATTTGTGAAAAATTTACTATAGAAAAGGCAATCCCTGGCGCAATTAAAATTTGCGACAGTAAAAAATTATTTTTTGAATAATTTACTATATAAATGGTAATCTCTGGTTTATTTAAAATTTGCGACAGTAAAAAATTTACTGTAGAAAAGGCAATCCCTGGCGTAATTAAAATTTGCGACATAAAAAAATTATTTTTTGAAAAATTTACTGTAGAAAATGCAATCCCTGGCGTAGTTAAAATTTGCGACATTAAAAAATTATTTTTTGAAAAATTTACTGTAGAAAAGGCAATCCCTGGCGTAATTAAAATTTGAGACAGTAAAAAATTTTTTTTTGGAAAATATACTATAGAAAAGGCAATCCCTGGCGCAATTAAAATTTGCGACAGTAAAAAAATATTTTTTGTAAAATTTACTGTAGAAATGGCAATCCCTGGGCGCAATAAAATTTTGCGACAGTAAAAAATTAATTTTTGAAAAATTTACTGTAGAAAGGGCAATCCCTGGCATAATTAAAATTTGCGACAGTAAAAAATTATTTTTTGAAAAATTTACTGTAGAAAAGGCAATCCCTGGCGTAATTAAAATTTGCGACAGTAAAAAATTATTTTTTTGCAAAATTTACTATAGAAAAGGCATTCCCTGG